>JANAVB010025794.1:2915830-2920830 GCA_029216955.1 Iris pallida | reverse complement strand
ATTCACATAGAGCCAGCGACAGTGGCGGCCCAACCAACAGGCCTTATTATCAGCATCAGTAGCATCAGTAGAAGCCTTTTTAGTCGAAGCAGTTTCAGCAGGCACCTAGACAGCAGCAGGACATCAGTTGCACTTTCTGCAAGAAGCCAGGGCATGTATGGAATGAGTATAGGAAGAGGCTAGGCAAGTGCCTACTTTGTGGTGTAGCATAGCATCAGTTAAGGGATTATTCCATGGCTACGGGATATACAGCTCAGGGAGTAGGAGCCAAGGTTTCGGCGGGACAGCAGAAGGGACCATTGTCGACACAGCAGCAGAAGTTTATCCAGCACCAACAGCAGACCAGAGGAGGCCAGCAGGGGCGAGCTTTCACCATAGCAGCTGAGGAGTCCGAGCCAGCAATAGATCTTATAGCAGGTTCTGTTCTTATCGACTCTTTTTCTGCATTCGTATTATTTGATTCGGGTGCTTCCCATAGCTTTGTGTCTGTATTATTTCCTGTTAGACACCCGCTTTCTTCTGAACCATTGCCTAGGACTTGCAAGATTATGATTGGGGTGGTATTATCCTTGTCCGTAATGTTTGCAAGGATCAGAGAGTAGTTTTGGGAGGCCGAGAACTGGATGCGAGTCTGCTCATAATGCCACTACCGAACTATGATATTGTACTCAGTATGGATTGGTTGAGCAGGTACCATACCAGTATAGATTGTCGAGGTAGTAGAGTTCTTTTTAGAGTGCCAAGAGAGCCAGAGATCGAGTTCACCAGACGGGAGGCAGAACAGAGTAGCAAAGTTTTCTGCGGAGTTTCAGCAAAGGAGCAGAGCGTGCCACATCCATTGATAGCTAAATTTATGGATGTATTTTCGGGAGTTACTACGGTTACCTCCTGACAGAGATGTGGTGTTCTCTATAGACTTGGTGCCCGGCGTAGAGCCGACATCTCAGCATGTCTATAGAGTGAACAATAGCGAGCTTATGGAGTTAAAGAAGCAGGTGGATGAGTTGTAGGACAAAGGCTTTATCAGATCGAGTTCTTTACCATGGGGAGCACCTGTACTCTTTGTACCGAAAAGGATGGGTCGGTACGGATGTGTATCGACTACAGGGCACTCAATAACCTCACGATCAAGAACAAGCACCCGCTGCCGAGGATCGATGATATGTTCGATCAGTTGAGCGGAGCGAAGGTATTCTCTAAAATTGATCTGAGGTCAGGTTACCATCAAGTGAAGGTAAAGAAGTAGGACATTCCGAAGACAACATTCAGGACACGATATGGCCAGTTTGAGTTCATGGTGATGTCGTTTGGGTTAACTAACGCCCCGGCGGTGTTCATGAACTTGATAAACAAGGTATTCCACCAGTACTTGGACAAGTTTGTGGTGGTGTTCGTAGACATCTTGGTGTATTCGAAGACACCAGAGGAGCATGAGGAGCATTTGAGAGTGGTTCTGAAGACTCTCAGGAAGGACCAGCTTTACGGAAAGCTCTCAAAGTATGAGTTCTTCCTGGATCGAGTTAATTTCCTAGGTCATGTTGTGACCAGAGATAGGATCTCAATCGACCCGAAGAAGATTAGAGCAGTTGAGGCATGGACAACACCGAGTTCAGTTACGGAGATCAGAAGCTTTCTGGGATTGGCAGGCTATTACAGAAGATTTATTCAGGATTTCTTCCGGATTGTAGAGCCATTGACTAGGCTAACCTGGAAGGATACAGAGTTTATCTGGTCAGAGGAGTATCAGGTTTCTTTTGATGAGTTAAAGAAGCGACTAACGGCAGCCTCGATTTTGATATTGGCATCAGGATCATGTGGGTTCACTATCTACAGTGACGCCTCAGGAAAGGGTTTAGGTTGTGTCTTGCAGCAGCATAGAAAGGTGATTGCCTATACATCCAAGCAATTACATCCGTATGAGAAGAACTACCCTACCCATGATTTGGAGTTGGCGGCAGTTATCTTTGCTCTTAAGTTGTGGAAGCACTATCTAAATGGAAAGCGTGTGGAGATCTTCATAGGCCAAAAGAGCTTGAAGTATGTGTTTACACAGAAGGAGCTCAACATGAGGCAGCGCAGATGGTTGAAGTTGATGAAGGACTTTAATATTTTATTGCAGTATCATCCAGAAAAGGCTAACGTGGATTATCGATGCCTTGAGTAGGTATCAGGTAGCTATGTGTTTGATGATGGATCGTCACTTGTTAGCAGATTTGGAGAGCCTGGGGATCGAGGTGATTGTGACATGAGTTCAGATGCAGATGTAGGGCCTTCAGATTCAGTCGAACTTGATAGAGAGGATCAAGTCAGCTCAGTTCGACGATGTTACTCTACGGTGTATCCGAGAGCAGGTTCGAGCTGGATTGGTGGATTGATGAGTTTGTCATTGCATAGGATAACGCATTGAGGCACGGTTCCAGACTGTGTGTGCCTAGCAGAGAGCTTCGAGAACAGGTTATGCAGGAGGCCGATCGTTCTCAGTACTCTATGCATCCAAGTGCCAACAAGATGTATAAGAATTTGAAGAAGCATGTATGGTAGCATAGGATGAAGTAGGAGGTAGCATGCTTTGTGGCCAGATGATTAGTCTGTCAGCAGGTTAATGCAGAAAGGCAGAGACCAGGAGGACTGCTACAGCTATTGCCCATTCTGGAGTGGAAGTGGGAGCACATCACGATGGAACTTTGTTTTTGGATTGTCGCGTACACCAGGAGGAAAAGTCGTAATTTGGGTCATCGTAGACAGGTTGCCAAATCAGCCCATATTTTGCCATTTAAAGTGGGTACGTCTACTGAGAGGCTAGCAGAGATGTATATGCGAGAGATTGTCCGGATACACGGAGTTCCAGTGAGCATTATCTCGAATTGGGATAGTGGCTTTACTTCCCATTTCTGCCAGAGTCTGCAGACTACTTTGGGCACTCAGCTCAAATTCTGTACTACATACCACTCTTAGATGGACGGACAGTTAGAGAGGACTATTCAGACACTCACGGATATACTGCAGACTTGTGTTCTGGATTTTGGAGGATCCTAGGAGGATCACCTACACTTAGTGGAGTTTGCATACAACAACAGTTTCTAGGACAGCATTGGGATGTCACCATTCGAGGCACTATAGAGGCGGAGATGTCGTACAACCTTGTCTTGGGATGGCGTTGGAGAGCGAGCTTTATTGGGACCTGAGATGGTTGTTAACGTAGCCGAGAAGGTGAATCTCATCAGAGATCGACTTCGCATAGCACAGGACAAACATCGACATTGGGCCGATAGCCACAGAAGACCCTTGCAGTTTAAGGTACAACTTAGCTTAGGATTAGAATCTTGTTTTTTTGGTGATTTTATATGATCATGTGATTGTTATAGTTAAGTTGAGACCATGATTGTGCTAGGTTAGAAATCTGGTGTTCTTGAGGATATCTCCGACGCGTGGTACTATTCGCTTTGGTGGAGGTGGAAAACTTAGTCCACGTTTCATCGGTCCTTTCGTTATCAGTAGAAGAGTCAGTGACGTGTCATACAGACTGGACTTGCCACTGCATTAGAGGGATTCCATAATGTATTTCATGTGTTGCAATTGAGACGGCATGTAGCAGATCCTAGCCATGTACTGGATCATTCCGAGATCGTGGTGGGCCGTACTCTTAGTTATCCAGAACAGCTTGTGGAGATTCTGGATTGACGGGAGAAGGTGCTAAGGAACCAGATGATACCCTTGGTTCGCGTAGCTTGGAGGCATCACTCTCTAGGTGAGTCTACCTGGGAGAGGGATGATGACATGCGTGACCAATACCCTTATCTTTTTTAGTCTTGAGGTATGATTTTCTATCCTTCTCATACATCCAGTTTTTTCTTTAATCTCGAGGACAAAATTATTTTAAGGAGGGAAGATTTGTCACACTCACTTTTTCTAATTAAGGTTAGTTTAGTCTTTGAGAATTTTTGAATTTATTTAAATTGTTAATTAAATTGATTTTTGTGTGTTGTGGATTGGTGCATTGATAGGACCTAGATAGTATAACCTAAGTTAACCTTGTTTAGAAGCCTAATAATGTGGTTAGGTTTATTATTGACTTATTAGAATTAATTTCAAAATTTTATCTATTTTCTAGAATTATTTAGTGATTTTTAAGTATTTTTAGAAGCCTTTTTAAGCTTTTGTCACTAGGCTTTGTAGCAACCTAGGAATGCTTGGCCCATGACTTAGCCTAACCCTAATACCCCTAGCATGGTCGGCTAAGCATAGAAGTAGTCCCCTCTCTTTTGTTAAGAAATCTATAGCCTCCACTAGATCAAAAGAAAAACCCAAGTTTCCCTTTTCCTTCAAAACCCTAACTTTCTCATCCGGCATCTGATTCGTGCCAAACGAATTACGTTGCAATTTTGGGGAGGAGGAAAACTTGCTAGAGCACAGCTAGTAAGGAGTTGGAGGCGTTTGCTTGGGAGAAATCAGTCGTCGGAGTGCTCGAGGTGTCACTTTCATTGAGATTCTGACTCTCAATAGGTAAACCACATTCTAGCAATGTTTCTTCTGATTTTGCTTCATGTTAGCATGCATCTAGGTACCCTCGATCTGTAGGTATAGTTTCGTTCGATTTTGTGTTCGTTCGATTTTGTGTTCGTTCGATGTGCGTATCAGACATGTATTGGAGTTGCAACGTAGGTATTCGACGAAATTATCCAACGAATTAAAACTAGTTAATTAGTGAAACTATTTGCATGTTTTGATAGCCCTAGACATAAGGATCACGAAACCCTAGTTTTTGTCTCGATTCGGGCTCGTGTCCGTGTCCAAACAGGATACGAACATGCTGCGCGCGGGGCCGTACGCGTGTCCTGTTGTGGCACACTATTTTCGAATGGCACAGGCAACGTGGCCGTATGCCACTTGGCGTGGAGGTGGGGGCAACGACTGACATGTCATCCCCCAAGCCTCGCATGACTTTGTGTCGTATCGAGAGAGAAAATGCGACCGCATGGGTCAACACACGCACGCGCGCG
>JANAVB010025794.1:2893330-2913330 GCA_029216955.1 Iris pallida | reverse complement strand
CCTCAGAATCATCTATAATATATCAACGGTATCCTGTCAGGAAAATGAGCAAGTACAAGCACTAACAGCAGTTCCATGTGAATTGACAAATTCTATAAGAGACAGTATAATGAACTACAAGACAAAGATATATGAAGACTTAGGAACCGTTCGGAAGCTGAGCTGCAACCCTTAAACCAAACAAGGACCGGGGTTGTAACCCTTCTTCCGAGCAGAACTTAGTCTCCAATCAAGGTACGATATAAAGGCATGTAGAACATGTGAGTAACTGAATATCATAGCATGGTGAGAAAGTACTGAATGTAGAACATAACAGGATATATGATAAAATAAATAAATATAAAATGTGCCTTGAATTATTAGAGCGTTATGTGATCGGCTTGGAAAACATGATCAGGCTTTCTATCCGACCAGCTATGAACAATGTATACAATAGAGCGGTAAGGCCGGTCACCATAGAAAGCTATGAACGATGTAGGGTAAGGCTTAACCCGTCGTGAGGCGAGGGTATAGCTATGAACAATGTGTACAATAGAACAATGTGAGAATTTTGGTCACACAACCACTAATAACTCTCCATCTCCGAATAGTATAAAGGATCCGGACATAACACGTCATGACATGGGATTCAAAAGCAGGTGATCAGCCCACTCCCAAGTCCATGTCTATACAAGTACAAGTAACAAGTCGAGTCATGTGCCAATATACCAAGTAACCCAGGGAACAACCTCTCATGACAGGATCCGACATATACTAGTCCGTGAACCATCGTGTTAGGAATCAAGTAAAACACTACAACTGAATCGGATATAGCAGATATCAAGATAATGAAAACTATTAGTGAATGTACTCGCCTGCTGTCCTGAGCTGTAGGGTATATCAATGCTCAGAGTGCTAATCAGAAACCTAAAGATGAGATATTTCATGTTAATTTAGGTTTAACAAAGTTAAGAATGATTCACAATGAATGATATGAAATCTAGGTCAAACTAGGTCTCACTGAGTCACACTAAGTCCTGTTAAGTCAATCTAGGTCAAATCAATTTATATGAAGTCAATCTAAGTCAGACCAAGTCAAAACAAGTCGAAGAAAGTCAAACGGGGTCAAGAGTTGGCCTACCCACAAAATCTAATTTACATAATCTAAGTCTCATCAAATTTTGGGCGCGTTCCGACTCAGAACTCAATTTCCCCCTTCCTCTAAATTTGACTCACTCACAAACCCTCTCTAATTTGATTTCTTACATTCCCTTCTCCTTATTCTCCGTCTTCTTCTCTTTATTCTCCGTCTTATTCTTCTCATTCTCCGTCTCCTTCTTCTTATTCTCCGTCTCTTATTTCTTATTCTCCGTCTCCTTCTCCTTATTCTCCGTCTCTTATTTCTATTCTTCGTCTCCTTCTCCTTATTCTCTGTCTCTTATTTCTCCGTCTCCTTCTCCTTATTCTCCGTCTCATTCTCCTTATATTAAAAAAAATATATATGTAGATATATTACCTAGAATGTATGTATATATATATATATATATATATATGTAATTAATTTCTTGTGAATATGACCTAGGGAGTATTGAGTTAGATTAGGATAGACCAAGGAGCCTAGAATGGCCGAGTCGACCGACAAGTTAACCAAGTTGACAAAAGTCAACTTTGGGTCAAACTTGATCCAAATCGACTCAAACGAACTTAGAATGACTTGAAAACTTGTGCTTGACCTAAAAATTTGTAAAGGGACTAGTAAACTTATAGTTGACCAGGTTTGACCAGAGTTGACCAGGTTTGACGAGAGTTGACTAGGGTTGACTTTGACCTAGAAGGACTTAGAATTATGTAGAATTGTATTGTAGGTATTTCTTATGATATTTTAGACCTTGTTGTGACTTGTGGTTGTTCTAAATAGGATTACATCACTCTAGTTCAGTTGCACTTCCTCATAAGCAGCTTGGATTGCCAGGCGAGTACATTCTCTGAACTTTTTCATTTTTGCTTGGTCATATTTACTTGTTATAGACTAGTTTACTTATTGCTGTCATGATGTTATCATGGATTAGAAAAACCAAAATATGTTGATTTAGCGATGGCCAGATCCGTCGCCCGTCCGTCGGTAATTTGTATTAGCGACAGATCACTGACGGATCTTGGCTAAAATAATTCGTCGGCAATCAGCTCGTCGCTAATAACGGTCCGTCGCTAAGCAGTCGTCAAGGGACGGAATAGCGACGGCTTGTCGACTTCACAATACGAAGCCGTAGCGACGACTTTTCGACAGATTTTTGTCCATTTCAAGTATTAAATACTGAACTGTGTAAACACTCGCGAGGTAATGGTCCGTCGGTAAACTGTCATAATAGCGTATCAGAGTGTATCTTGCCGTCGCTATTCTGTCGATCGCCGTCGCTAACAAAGGACGGATTAGCGACGGAATACTGACGGATTATCCGTCGACCATGTTCTGGAAATGCTTTGCATTTCCAGAACCATGGCGACGGATGAGTTGTCGCTATTCCATCGCTACGCCGTCGACAGAGCGACTGATTAGTGGCTGATTATCCGTCGCCATGGTTCTGGAAATGTCCAACATTTCCAGAACCTTGTCGATGGAGTGTCCGACGCTATGCCGTCGAGAGAGCGACTGATTAGTGGCTGATTATCCGTCGCCTTGGCGACAGATCTTTCGTTGCTATTTCGTCGAAGTATATACCACCAGAACCATGCCGACGAATATTCCATCGACCACCCGTCGCTGCCTGGAAACAGTTTCAAATTTCCAGTTGGCGACGGAAATTTCGTCAAAAATTAGTCGGAAACTGGTAATATCCGTCGCTAACCAGTCACTAGTCCGTCGCTAACTGATATTTTTTTAAAAAATTACAGCACTTTCCCTGTTCACAAAAATATGCATAAACCAAACCAATATATAATGCACACCAATTATCCAACAATCACATAGACCAAATATATAATGCACACCAATTATCAAAGAATCACATAGACCAAATATGCACATACGAATTTAATGCACACCAATTATCCAAGAATCATATAGACCAAACCAAATTAATAGAAAATAGACATCAATTATCCTGAAGAGTAACCTAATATCCGTCGTTATAATCCGATCATAGCACAAATAATCCAAAATTGCCACAAATATTCCAAATTTTTTTAATTACAATATTTTAAGAAGGAGGAGGAGTTTGATTGCCCGGTGGTGGTAATCCCTGCTGCGATCGACTGAATATACTCCTCCACTAGGTACGGCGAAAAGCCGTCGTAGACTACTGTTCGGAAGTCGGCATAGCTTCTCTGGCAACATGAGATCCAGGAGTGCCGTCACAGTCGGAGGCGGTACCAAAGGGGCATCAGGGTTGAAAGAAAGATGACCTACGGAAGAAGGACCGACACCAGCAGTTGAAGGACTGGCACCAGTAGAAGATGGACCGACACCATCAGCAGACGGACCGGCAGCGGCATACGGAGGCAAAAAGTACGTGGCAAATTGGTCCAGCAAGGACGACACCGCCTCGTGCAGTTGCGTAAGCTGCGACCTAACATCATCGTCTGCCGGGGCAATGGGAGGAGGCAGTGTCGGTAGAAATCTCTGTGTCGCCATGTGCAACGACCCTAGGGAGCAACTCCGTACAGGAGCCCTTTCTTAAAGCCACCGACGGTATCTACGAACAAGTCGTTGCGAGCGGCCAAAGAAGAGGGCGTCCAGGCGGTCGTCGTTTTACCGACATCCTCGGTGTCAGTTAACTGAGCCCGACTAAGGGTCTCACGATACGCAGCCTATCAAATGAATGTGTTTATATTATAAGATTTACCTAAGTTGTTATCTAAATCCTATGTTACACTAAGTTAAGTGTGAATCCTAAGTTTACCTAAGTTATAGTCCGAATACTTTTAATTCTAATATAAATTTCATAAACATAAGTACTTACATCAGTCTCCTTGGCCCTCTCATCGATGAAGCTCCCGTCCTTCCATCTTTTATGCGTATGCTGGAACACGTCGTGCATGGTGACCAATTCTGGCACCCTTTTCTCCTTCACCGCCCGTTGGGCCTGCATACGAAATTTTCATAGAACTTAATTAACTTCGTATATTAATAATACCTAGTTCGATAGTGAAATGAATTTACGATATCTCACCAGATCTGCAAGCGTCGCTGCATGGGGCCTTGATCCCCCCGTATGAAGCCCCACGGCCTGACGGTTCGCCTTCGCCTTCTCTGATTTCTACTTCTACGCAGGAGTATCCATCATACCTAAGAGGTACTCATAATACTCCTGCTGGATCCAATTCGACCTCTTATGCCCCATTTTTAGGTCATGAATCATATCCTGTATCTTCTTCGAGGCAGTGCTTCTGTAGGTCCTGCGGATCGCGTCCTCGCGATGGGGGGCCACCAGTACGTCGTCTAACATTGAAATTCAATTATCACGTAATTTAAAAAATGGTTGATTAAAGAGTAACTAATAATTAACCAGAAGATATTGATATATACCCTCAACTCGTCGAGCCAGGCGTACTTCAAGTTCGAGGGCACCGACGAAAAGTTGAGGAAGAGACCATGGAAGTTAGCCCGGATAATTTCTCCAAGAGCCCTGGCAACATTAAAGGAAAAAAACCAACAAAGAAGAAACGACTAGATTATTTACTTGAATAAATAAAAAATTTAATAAATTATCTTAAATTTACTTACGAGGTCCCCGCGGGCCATAGCTCTCGTCGGAACTCGCCTCTCGGCCTCTCTGGTACCGTCGGAGGATCCGCGGGTCTGCGCATATACTCCCCATTAATCGGATGGAATCGAATATGGGGTACTCCGGGGCCCACTGTGCATTAACTGGGGGATCCACTGGTGGATCCACTTCTAGTGGTTCCGATAGCGGAACGGATCCGCTAGCAGATCCGGACTCATGCCTCGATGAAGTGGTCGATCGACGGCGGGATGCGTCTGTGCCCGGTGTCCTCTTCGGGTCGGGGTCGCTGGATGGGGTCACATCCCAGGAAGATTGAATGCGACCACGACCACCAGCACCACTACAACCATGACCCACCACCACCAGCACCACGACCACGACCAGCCATCATGACCTGTAAATAAAACACATAAACATAATTAACAATATAAAAGTATAAATGAATATAAAATTCCAAACTTAAATATACATACTACCAGTAGGGAGACGAGTGCCGCTGCGACGAAAAAGACTAGGAGTGCCATCTGCAATAAGTAAATAATCGAATGAAAAAAACATGAATTCACGTAATTGCTTTTATGAGGTCAAACTTAATTCACGTAATTAGAAGTGTTTTTAATATACAACAATATTTAACCTAATCATCGTCTTCGTTCTCATCCTCGGCTCCGTCTTCATCATCATCCTCCTCCTCATCTTCATCCTCATCCTCATTCTTATCTTCATCGTCGATTTCATCTGTATCCTCATCCCCATCAAATTCTTCTTCTTTTTCTTCTACCTCAATATTTGGGACAAGACGCCTCTTTCTCCCCTGGTTGACAGCTAAGTCTTGTGTATCAACCTCTTTCTCCCCTCTATTTTCCTCAATAATATCTTCAACATCCATTGTATCAGAGTGTTGTCCCAAGTATTGGGACTTTTCGATCTGGTCCTCTTGGTATGCTGGGTCTCCAATGTTGAATGTATTTCTAGATTTAATCTTGCATACTGTCCACCAGTCAAATCAATCTCTACGACGCCTTGGGTAGCTTGTATAGTAGACTTGAACAACCTGATTTGCTATCACAAATGTATCGGACCCTCTATACCTCCTGCGATGATTTATATCGACAAATCCAAATTGTTTATCGATTCTCCAACCGATATTTGGTGTCGCATCGAACCACTCATATTTGAACATCATAATATGCATATCATATGGGCCAGTATATTGTAAATCTACAATATCCCGAAGCACTCCATAATAGTCAAAGTCCGGCTCGTCGTCATAGATGGTGCCTCTTATACAAACACCGGAATCCTTGGTACTGATGTCGTCATTGATAAATTCGACATTTATAGCATTCTGAGTTGACTTAAACATGAAGCCATTAACGACATAGCCTGGCCAAGTCTTTATTTGCTTATTCAGTCCTAATGCCAGATAACGAACACTCTCATGAGTGAGTGTTATTTCAGGCAATAAAACCTATAAACAAATATTTACAATTTAAATGTTTTAGACTACATATTTATAATCTCAATTATAATCTCAGTTACTTACGTATTTGCGAAACCATGACGGAAATGCACAATCAACCTCTCTTTGAAGTCCCTCATCGGTAATATCGGGTGTCCTCATTTTTACTTCTTCTCTAAATACACTATTAGAGAAAATAAGAATATATAAGTGTAGTCACTTACTTCATCAAATTGGAGATTATAACGATTGCAAGTGTACTGACTTACTTCTCCAAATCTCTCACTTCTTGTATGTCACAGTTTAACAAGACATATCGGTGAGCGGTATCATACTCGTTGTCTGTCAACCACCGTCTTTTACTAGCCCCAACAAGCTTGCCCCTTACATTGAATATTCCTCCATCCTCAACGTCCTCGTCATTCTTTTGAGGTCTATTTCAATTTGTCTTAACATAAGCATCGAAATAAATAGAGCAGAAGTTTGATACATCTTCGATAAGATCTGCTTTGCATATGAGCCTTGTTGCCAACTTTCTTCTTTAGATGGTGTAGATATCTAGAGAGACAAATTATCTTAAAAATTAAGAAAGAATTTCAAAACCCACTGAAATTCAACTTAAATTATATCGATTTTTATGTACCTTTCAAATGGGTACATCCATCAATAATGAACAGATGCATCGACACGGGCTTCGTATGCTAGATGAATCGGTAGATGCTCCATGCTGTCGAAGAAGCTAGAAGGAAATATTTTCTCCAACTTGCAAATTGTTAAGATAATCTTCTCCTCAAGTTCAACCATGTATTGTACAGTCAACTTTGTTGAACAAATATCCCTAAAGATTATTGATAGGTTGGCCAACGGAACCCATACAGCAGAAGGCAACAACTCTTTCAAAGCAATGGGCAGTAATCTTTTCACAAACACGTGGCAGTCATGACTCTTCATTCCCGTTAGCTTGCGTTCATTGAGATCAACGCATCTAGACAAATTCGACACATAGCTGTCGAAAAATCTTAAAGTAGATACCCATTTGCAGATTATTAATCTATCTTTCTTGCTCAATGTGTATTGTGCTATCGGCTTACTTATTTGTCCAGCAGCTCCCCTTTGTATCAAGTTCAGATAAGGACGCTTGCATATCTCGGCAATGTCTTGTCTTGCTTTTGGAATGTCCTTCGTCTTTCCTTTAATATCTATGACGGTATTGAAGACATTATCGAACACATTCTTTTCGATATGCATAACATCAAGATTATGCCTTATAAGATTATCTTTCCAATAAGGCAAGTCCCAGAAGATACTCCATTTGGTCCAGTTATGGGTTTGTCCGAACCCATCGACACGATTGTTCGATGGATCTTCCATTACAGTGGGCAAGTCCTTTAAATCTTTCCAAATATCGTATCCCGACAATCTGGCAGGCGGATGAGAAAATTCTTGTTTTCCAGCTCTGAACGCGTCCTTGTTCTTTCTCCAAGGATGACTTGCGGGCAGAAATTGACGATGACAATCAAATAAAGAAGTTTTTCCTACATGCTTAAGGCAGAACGCCTTACTATTTTACATGCATATCGGATAAGACATGGTGCCGTGCGTACTCTATCCCGACAGCATACCGTATGCGGGAAAATTATTGATTGTCCACATCAGTGAAGCTCTTATCTGAAAGTTCTGTTTCCTGAAAATATCATAGGTCGTGACGCCGATCTCCCACAGCTGTTTCAGCTCATCCACCAACGACTGTAAATATATATCGATATTCTTCATCGAATTTTTGGGACCCGGTATGATAGTTGTCAAGAACATATAAGGAGTCTTCATACACATCCATGGTGGCAGATTGTAAGGGGTCAGAATGACCGACCAGCAGGAGTATTGAAATCCCGACTGCCCGAAAGGGGCGAAGCCATCAGAATATAGCTCCATGCGTACATTTCTAGGCTCTACAGTAAAATCTGGATGGCAAAAATAAAAATATTTCCACGCCTCTCCATCCGAAGGATGTGACAATTCTCCATCGTCCTTTGTGCGTTCTTCGTTGTGCCATGTCATGTGTTCTACTGTATTCTGAGACATATACATCCTCTGCAAGCGCTTCGTGATCGACAAGTAATGCATATACTTGTAAGGACGTCATTTTCTAGTTGGCTTTCTTTTTCCCCTGACTGGCTTGTAACGATCCGTATTACAGAAGCTGCAACTTTCTATATCCTCATTCTCCTTGTAGTACAACATGCATCCGTTGCGACAATAATCTATCTTGTCTTACCCCAGTCCCAGTTGTCGGACCATCATCTTCGACTTGTAGAAATTTTTTGGAAGCTCTTTTGATTTCTTCGGTAACACCTGCTTCATTAGTTGTGTAATTCGATCATAGCAAGTTTGTGGCAAGTTAAAATCGGACTTTATGTTCAACAACTGCATCGTCACTGACAGTACGGAATATGGCTCATAACCAAGATATAAAAAAGTTTCAGCATCCTGAAACATATCATAGAACTCCTTCGCCTCGGGATTAGGATCCTCCGATCAAAATTAGGCCATGCCGTGTCGTACACCATATCTAGTGCAAGGTTCTACACGTCTCCATAATCAACAGAGCATTCATCGTCATTGACGACAAAATCCGTTGCAGCATTATCATCAAAAGCATAAGTAGCAGCATTCGTAACCTGTCTTTCCGCATATAGTTCACCTTACGATGACCACAGGCCGTAATCATGTACGAAACCCTTACGGGTCAAATGATCTCTTACACTCACCATTTCTTCGTAACGTCTATCGTGACAATTACGACATGGACACTTGATTTTGTTACCGTCCATAAACTGAGCTTTGCTCATGGCATACTTAAGAAACACTTCCACGCCTTCCTGAAAATCATCACTCACACCTATTCTGCTCTCGTGTTGTCGTTTGTACATCCATGTACGATCAACAAAATAACGATCCATCACAGATTGGATGTGAAAATCTGTATAGTAAGAAAAACTAAACAGAATTAGTATATAATCATGTAACTGGTGGATCTGCTGGTATTCTAGCTCGAGAAAAGAAAAATCTAAGTACAGTTGTTACTAACAGTTCGATACCGATATAGATAGTTCGATATCGATACCGATACCGATAGTGCGACCTACTGATAGTCCGATACTGATAGTGCCGATACCGATAGTGCGATACAGATAGTTCGATACCGATACCGATAGTCCGATAGTCTGATAGTCCGCTAGCGATACCGATAGTTCGATACCGATACCGATAGTCCGATAGTTCGACACCGATACCGATAGTCTGATACCGATTCTTCGATAGTCCATTAAGTGGAAATGATTCCTCTTAAGCGTCGAGCATGTTATACACGGTTCAACTTGACGAGTCAGTAAATATTTTTGTGGTGTTGTATGCTTGCAGCAGCAAATCAAGTTTAGTCAATTGATCAAACTGAGTCAATCTATCTATTTCTAAATTGCAAGAGTCCACTTCTAGGATATAGGTGCTATATCCTAAATATCTAGGCTAAAATTAACTTGGTTAGGATACTAGAGTGTCCTTACTATCTAGCAAGCACTACCTTAGTCTAGTTACACTAGCATTACCTATATTTTCTATCATGCCCACACTCATATTTTATACTCCAAGCCGTCCTGCATGCTAGTAGGCATGGTAGGCCTGCCTTCATTCCTCACTCTCTAAAGCACACATACACATATGTATATCATAGTTAGATGTATAGATATATACATCTATATAGAAGCACACAACTGATACACTCTAAGGGTCGATTTTCCAAGAAAAACTTTACTTATTCAGTGACTTTGGTGAAGCGAATGTCCCAAGGATATTTTTAACAAAGAAGGCAGATGAAGAACTCGCACTGTCCTTGAGAGAGTGAACATACACCATGAACACAAATCCCATATTCACATTTACTAATCCAAACACCATAAAACTAATGGATAACACCCAATATTGATAACACATTATTTACCCGATATAAACACCTAATTAAAACTAGAATATGAGAGGCAAAGCCCCCGCCGTCCCCGACCCAAGCCCGCCGCCCAGCCCCCGACGCCCCGTCCAAAGCCCGCCGCCCAGCCCTCGACACCCCCGCCCCAAGCCTGTGGCTCCCCGCAGCCCCACCACCCACAACCCTTAGCCCACCGCCGCCGCCCAGCCCCCGACACCCCTGTCGCAAGCCTGTCGCCGCCCGCAGCCCCGCCACCCACAACCCCCCGTACACCGCCGCCACCCAGCCCCATATGCCCCCGTCCCAAGCCCATCGCCCCCGCTGCCCCTACGACACCGCGAGAGAAAGAGAGATCGAGAGAGAAAGAGGGATTACCTTCGGGAGAGAGAGAGGAGAAGGACGCCAACGCCGATCACCGAAGCCGCAAAAAGAGAGAAGAGAGAGAGAGAAGAGTAAATTTGGGGGGAATGCGACCCCCCGTCTAAGTCTGGAACGTAAATTTAGCGATGGACTAGCGACAGGATTTTTATCCGTCGCCCGTTATTCGCTCTTTTTGATACTTGCCGACTGAATATCCATCGCTACATAGTCGAAGAACTGTCCCGCCAATTCTTTCCATAATTCTCGCCAAATAATCGACTGCATAGTGACGGCTAAATATCCGTCGCTATATCTCCGACGCCCTAGCGACGGATGAGCGACCTTTTTTCCCCCTAAAAATAAAATAAAAAAAGTAACGGCTTGTCGTCGGTACTCCGTCGGCTAGTTTCCACAAAGCCGTCGCTAACGCCGACGGACAATATCCGTCGCTAATGTTCCGTCGCTAATTTACTGTATTTTGGTAGTGTAGTACTATATGGATCTCTTCATGCGATGTTATTCCCTCGGATACATCGGGTATATTGTGCTCGTGTACTTTATCATATTCATCGTCTACTTTTTGTATTCGTACTTATTTATGTACACTCATGTGACATTCATGTACACTCATGATCATGTGAGCCTTCATGTATAACCCAGTATTCATGTGGACTAGCTATCCATGTGACATACTACTTTTATGTGCAATAATATAACCTGGACAGATCTTTCTGTTCTGATTGGGGCAGGGGCGTATTTATTTGGTTATGTGATTTACACATTTTTCATGTATAGCTCCAAACTAGATTTAAGTCATGTATAACCTTAGCCAGTTTACATAACCAGATAGTTCTCTACACCATGTAGTTAGTTCAGTTATCTTATTATATCATGTATATCTATTTCCATATACCATGTTCTCTTTTACAGTCTCATTTCTTTATCAGTAGTTTATGTATGTTATTCTATAGCTTGTTTCATGTTTCCTTTCATGTTATGATCTGTGTGAGAGATATGTATTCGTTTATGTCCTGACTGGATCTGTTTAAATACTACAGATGATGAGGATTGTTGCATCACTTACTATAGAGCAGGCTTAGTTGACACCGGTGACTTAGACCCTCAGCAGGATCCAGTAGTCGTTGAGGACTTGCCATTAGTTTAGATTAGACTTATATCAATATCTAGTCAATGAGACTTTGTGATTGTATTGAGATATTATTTGTGGTGTGGTTACACCGAGACTTCTTATTCATATTGTGACTCTCTGTTGAGATTATCTTATCTTTTTTCCATCTTAGTTGTGATTGAGATTACTTATTATATTATTTTCCATTCGGAGCATATTCTAGATTGTGTTAGATGTTGGACCTAGGACAGCGTTCTACCGCCGATACTGCGGTGTAGGCTAGACGTACCTACTTCTCTTGCCCTTACACCGGGTGCGGGTCGTGACAGATTGACTGGTATATTTCGATATAGGTTTTGAAAACTTGTTTAATTGAATCAGAATTTTGATGGATTAATTCTTTTTCTGACCCTTGGTTTCTTATTCCAATCGATTGACTATTCTTAGAGATGCAACTCGGACGGGATAAACTCGAGCACGATCGGATAAACCCGTTATTGGGTTGGGTTAGGGTTAAAGATACTCGGGTTCAGGCTCGGATATAGGTTAAAATATTTGAATCTGATCAAAAATCAGGTTGTCTCGGTTTCATGTATCGGGTTACCTGAAATCCGAGTTATATATATATATATATATATATATATATATATATATATATATATATATATATATATATATATATATATAGTTTCATACTTCTTAATAAAAAGTTTAAATCATAAATTTCTCTACCCAAACTCTTCAACTCCTTATTCTAAATCTTATTTCAGTTTGTATTTTGTAATGATCAAGACTTGATTGCTATTTGATTATATGCTTAATGTTACTTTTGTTTAAAATTATTTTAAAAATTATATTAGAGTCCGAAAAACCTGATGGACCCGACCCAACCTGAGATCAACCCGAGTTAAACCTGATCCTCCGAACTTGGTCTTTATATGTTGAACCCGAGGTCGGTCAGGATTGAGCTCGGGATAGACTTATGATTCATCGGGTTCAACTCATGTAAGCCCACTTCCAAATTTTTAAATTTCTAAGTTTATTTGGTTATGATTAATTTTATGATCATTGGGAGACACACCGAATCTTGTAGGTGATCTATGACAATATTAAGGTCATATGACCTCTAGATAGTTTATATATGTATTATTTAGCTATTTTATATTTTTATAATTTATGTATATTTTAGGTGTTTATTATTTAAGAGTTTATTATTTTTAAGGACTTTCAGGATTTACTGTAAGGTTATTCTGAGGTATTTATGGACATAATATTTTTATTTAGGCTCTAGATAAATGAAAATATTTTCTAGAATAATTTAGGATTTTTCTAGATTTTTTAGAATTTTTGGGAATTTTTAGATAACTAAAACATATATAATTTATATCTTATACATTTTTGGAATTTACTATGAGGTCACGTGATGATATTTTGTATTAAAGTATTTTATTTAGATTCTAGACACTTGGAAATATTTTCTAGAATTTTCTAGGAATTTTTTGGATTTTTCTACAATTTATTTTAATTTATTTGGACTTAAAATGATTTTTAAATAATTTTCTAAATTAAATAAATAATTATCCAGTCATCCACCTGGGAGGGCCCACCTGTCGGTGCCAAATATAGCTACAATAATCGCCTCTTTCTCTCTCATATATATATTAAAGTATTTCATAAACTCTAATATTCACTTTGTCGTTTTGAGAGAGTTGCTCTTTGGAGACCCCCGACTTCCCGGAGCGACTGCCGTCAACCCGACGTGATTTTAGCATACCATTTTTTTGTTGGATCCGTATTGAGGTAAAATTCCAGAATTTATAATTTATTTTTGAATATTTTGATCCTGAATTTCTGTAGAATTCTGTGATTGTTTGTTGTCCAAAACTTGACAAGTCGCATGGTTTTCGAGATCCTGAGAGATCTCGAACTTCGATTTGCTATCTGTTTTGAAATTTTGGAAAGCTAACAAGACGATCTTCGACACAAAATTTTACCAGAATTTCATATGTTCGTTTGATATTTTAGTTATTCAGTTGAACTTAGAATTGATCGATAAATCACCGTTTTGGTCACGGTTAGCCATAACGGCGATATCTTTTGACCAAAGCGTGATTTTGTGGCACAAACGATTCCAGCGCACTCATAGACCTAAAATCTACATGGTGCACTTTCAAAATCTTGAGTTCATTACGTTTGACTATATAGTCAACGGCACGCCTCGATTTGCGTGTCATGCTTTCCAAAATTGAAAATATGACTTTTTTGGCCAAAAAATCCTATTTTATATGATATTTCAGATTATTATAGGTTAAATTAGGTTTTTAAGTGATTTATTCCAGAATTAACTATTTTAGATTAGTTAATCAATTAGCCACTTATTTTATTATTTTAGAATTAGAATCTTAGAATTGACTTGTGGTTATCGTGTACGGTTCATGGTACGATGTACAATATAGGTTGACAGCTTCTAAATCAACAATCCCCTCATCCTCGACTAGTGACTATAGTTTGTGCAAGGATTCAGGCAAGTATAGTATTGAATTATGTTTTAGTTCATTATAACGTTTTCTCTATCGTTTTTGTTTGATATCCCGTTGATACATTGCTTGAAATTCTGTTGAGACACGATTATGACACCGTAGTTATTGTATCCTTCTTAGTGTACCATTGACCATTATTGATTATTAGTGAGTCAGGAGAAAAAATACTCGGTAAGTACGTGAACAAACCCAAATATTGTTATTATGGATAGCTAAGTCATACACCCTACGTATGAGTTAGTCGTACCCTATTATTGTGGATAGCCATTGTATGATGTGTCGTATTAGCCCAGTCGTTCATGTATTAAATGATATTTTACACACATAGTTGTTTTCATTATTCTTGATCGTATTTCAGTTCTTATCTTCATGTTTCTTTTCCCATTAGCTTACTCGTGCATGATTATTGCTTTCCGTATATAGTTCATATCTCCCTAGTTCATATCTTGTTAGTTTATATCTTGCTAGTTCACATCTTGCTAGTTCTTTATATACTCTTTGCCATTATTGTTTCTCGTTGTTCTAACTTATTTTGGGCTAACAACATTAAATGCAATATGCTTGTACTCTGCTCCTTTCCTTACTGGATTATTGTTATAGGCGAGGATGACGCGCCTACTTTTGCGCTATGAACCATACGAGGTGGGATGGAGACTCGAAGGCCAAACCATAGAAGGCTAGTTATATGTGTGGTAGTTTTCTATAATTGTAAAAGCTTATACTCTTCTTCAAATGTAAAACTTCTAAATTTTGTAAAGTAGATTTAGTTACTGTGAATGAACAATTAGTACCTATGAGTAGGGGTGAGTATTCGGTTTATTCGGTTCCAACTGAACCGAATAAGCAAAAATCGAATTGGACCGAAACCGAATAAGCAAAACCGAAACCGAACAAAATTGGTCAATAACCGAACCGAGCCGAATTAAATCGGTTCGATTTTCGGTTTAATCCGTTTTTGGGTTTTTTTGGTTAATATATATATATATATATATATAATAACTATATATATCAAGATATATTTATTATATACCTATAGTATATACCTATATATATTTAGTATATACCTATAATTAGTACCTATATATATATATATATATATTATATATATATATATATATATATTTTAGTACCTATATATATATATATATTTTTTTTTAGTACCTATATATATATATATCTATATATATATATACTATATATATATATATATATATATATATATATATATATATAATCTATAGATATATATATAAAAAAAAAAATATATATAGATTATATATATATATATATATATATATTAGTACCTATATAAAAAAAATAATATATATATATATATTAGTACCTCTATATAATATATATATATATAATATTATATATATATATATATATTAAAACATATATATATATATATATATATATATTATATAATATATATATATATATACACCTAGATATATATAAAAAGAAAAAAATATATACTATATATATATATATATATTATATATATATATATATATATAATATATATATATATATATAATATATATATATCTATATATTATAATATATATACTAATATTCTATATAATATATAAACTAAATTTTCTTATTTGGTTTTCGGTTTTGGACCGAAACCGAAACCCAAAACCGAAATCGAACCGATTTTTTTTAAAACTGAAACGAATCTCTTATTCGGTTCGGTCCGGTTTTCGATTCAAAATCGAATAATGCTCACCCCTATCTATGAGCATGTTGTTTATTATGGGCTAGACAACGTATTATCGCCGATACCGCGACGTAGGCTGGGCTTGGACACACACTCGTATCCCGAAAAGTGGGTACAGGTCGTGACAAGTTTTTATGGTAGCCCATGTAGGTCAGTTTTCACAAAAGATTGCAAACTTGTGGTAGTAGTTAAGTTAGTTGTACTACTGCAAGCCTGCGACTAAAAAATTGTTTATTCACAACTAGGATTGATTTAATGATTAGAACTAGGAGTCCCTTATTCAATTTGACCCTTGGGTAGTTAAGGTTGCTAATTAGGCCATGTGATTTAGCCAATGATTTATTGAATTCTAAACCCTATTAGATATTTGATACGATGGTAGGATCAAAGGTGGGTAGACTATACGCTTGGTAAGTGAGGTCCTTTTAGAATTCATGCTGTTAAAAAATTTCTTTTTGCCCTCTTTAGATATTATCCTCATATCGTAAGGTTCAAATTAATTACTTATTGCATATTTTACCATATTTTATAATTTTGTCTCTGTTATCCATATATGAATCTCGCGTTAGTTTATTTCATTTAAACTTTTTCCTTCAATCATGCATTTGAATATCTATGAGATAGAGATTAGAATGTTTATAATTATCTTATCTTCAATTATTTTCTCCCTAATAAATTATTCTATTTTCAAGAATTGAGACTTACATACAAATACATACACTTTTCCTATCTTGATTATCTTGTAACTTGTTGGAATTTCTAGAAGCTCCTTGAGATTCTTATGGATATAGTTGAAATAATTTTTCGATGACTTACAATGGCAAGGCAGATACGCACTGTCCCATTTTATTTGAATTATGAATACTGCGGGTTCATTGCAGCCAGCAGCGTACTGGCGTGGCATGACCCCTAAGTTAAAATAATTTCAAGTAAGCGTAGATTGTCAAATATTATTCAAACTATGTCTTAATTGTCCTATTTAATTTTTGAATTATTATGTCAATACGATATAGAGTAGATAGAGTATTTGATACTGTATTCTTATTTGAGTCATGGAACCAAGAGTTTATTGCATCTAGATGTATACTAGCGAGGCATAGATGCTCGGTATAATGACTTCGGATATGCATACTATTTTCGAATATCATAGAGGCTATATCTTTTATTGGCATATGATTATTATTTTTTTATGATCTGCAAATCTTGCACTCTCACTCCAAATTGACTTAATACCCTATTTTTTATTATCGTATTCACCATAATCTGTAGTTCCTTCTTTCCTATCTTTCCTGTTCGAAATCATTATTTAGTTTCTTCCTAGTAACCATTTAGAACCGATTACTTTATTCTATTCTATTACACTAGATTCATAATCATATTTAGATCTTGAATCTTGATCATGTCTAAATAATTTATTTTAGTAACGAATCGTGCTTAACCGTTTTTGATTTGATCATTCCAAAATAACTTTGATCGTGACTAGACTATTTTGACTATAATCATTATCGTACCAAAAATCATATCTTTTTTTGAGCTTCGATTCTGTTTGTGATTATTGCTGACTAATTGATCATAAATTGTATCATTTTCTTAATTATATTCTTTGTCGTGCTTATTTATATCGATTGATCATATCATATTTTGATGATATTCTTAGTCGTGCCTATTTGTATCTTTTAAAATTTTGAGGACAAATTTTTTCTAAGGTGGATAGATTTATAAGCCCACATCCCAAAATTTTAAGTTTATTTGGTTATGATTAATTTTATAATTATTGGAAGTCATGCCGAATCTTGTAGGTCAGCTATGACCATATTAAGGTCATATGACCTCTAGATAGTTTATATATGTATTATTTAGCTATTTTATATTCTTTTATATAATTTTTAGATATTTTAGGTATTTAATATTTAAGGATTTATTATTTTTAAGGACTTTCATGATTTACTGTAAGGTCATTCGGGGGTATTTCTGGACCAAATATTTTTATTTGGGCTCTAAATGAATAAAAATACTTTCTAGAATATTCTAGGAATTTTTTGGATTTTTTAGAATTTTTGAGAATTTGTAGATAATTAAAACATATAGAATTTATATATTATAAGTTTTTGGAATTTACTATGAGGTCACTTGATGATATTTTGTGTTAAAATATTTTATTTAGATTCTAGACACTTAGAAATATTTTCTAGAATTTTCTAGAAATTTTCTGGATTTTTTTGTAATTTATTTTGATTTATTTGGACTTAAAATAATTTGTAAATAATTTTTTGAATTAAATAAATAATTACCCAGTCATCCATCCGGTGGAGCCCACCTGTCGGTGCCAACTACAGCTACAGTAACCGCCTCTTTCTCTCTCATATATATATATATATATATATATATATATATATATATATATATATATATATATATATATATAGTAAAATATTTCGTAAATCCTAATATTCACTTGGCCGTTTTGAGAGAGTTGCTCTTTGGAGACCTCCGACTTCCCGGAGCGATTGCAGTAAACCCCAACGTGATTTTAGCACGCCATTTTGTTTGTTGGATTCGTATTGAGGCAAACTTCCAGAATTTATAATTTATTTTCGAATATTTTGATCCTGAATTTTTGAAGAATTCTGTGAGTGTTTGTTGTCCAAAATTCGACACGTCGCACGATTTTTGAGATCCTGAAGGATCCCCATCTCCAATTTGCGATCCATTTGAAGTTTTAGACAGCTAACAAGGCGATCTTGGACCCAGAATTTCAGAGTTTCGTTTGATATTTTAGTTATTCAGTTGAACTCAGAATTGATCGGTAAATCACCGTTTTCGTCACGGTTAAGCATAACGACGGTATCTTTAGACCAAAGCGTGATTTTGCGGCACGGTCGATTCCAGCACACTCATAGCACTGAAATCTACAAGATGCAATTTCAAAATCTTGAGTTCATGATGTTTGACTAGATAGTCAACGACATGTCTCGATTTGCGTGCTATGGTTTCTAAAAATGGAAACATGACTTTTTTATGGCCAAACCTTCCTAGTTTAGACGATATTTCAGATTATTATAGGTTAAATTAGGTGTTTAAGTGATTTATTGCAAAATTAACTATTATTAGATTAGTTAACCAATTAGCTACTTATTCCATAATTTTAGAATTAGAATCTTTGAATTGACTTGGTTTTCGTGCACGGTTCATGGTACGACGTACGATATGGGTTGACAGCTTCTAGATCGGCAATTTTCTCATCCTCAACTTGTGATTACGGTTTGTGCAAGGATTCAGGCAAGTACAGTATTGCATTATGTTTTAGTCTATTATAATGTTTTCTCTATCGTTTCCTTGTTTGATATTCCGTTGATACATTGCTTGAAATTCCGTTGAGACACGATTGTGACAACGTAGTTATTGTATCATTCTTAGTGTATCGTTGAATGTTATTAATTGTTAGTGAGTCGGGAGGGAAAATACTCGGTAAGTATGTGAACAAACCCAAATATTGTTATTGTGGATAGCTAAGTCATACACCCCACGTATGAGTTAGCCGTACCTTATTATTGTGGATAGACATAGTATGATGTGTCGTATTAGCCCAGTCGTTCACGTATTAAATGGTATTTCACACACATAATCGTTTTCATTGTTCTTGATCGTATTTTAGTTCTTTATCTTCATGTTTCTTTTCCCATTAGCTTACTCGTGCATGATTATTGCTTTCCATATATAGTTCATATCTCGCTAGTTCATATCTTGTTAGTTTTTATCTTGCTAGTTCATATCTTGCTAGTTCTCTATATACTCTTTGCCATCATTATTTTTCGTAGTTCTAACTTATTTTGGGCTAACAACATTAAATGCAATATGGTTGTACTCTGCTCCTTTTCTGACTGGATCATTGTTATAGGTGAGGATGATGTGCATACTTTTGCTCTATGGACCATATGGGGTGAGATAGAGACTCGAAGGCCAGACCATAGAAGTCTAGTTAGATGTGTGGTAGTTTTCTATAATTGTAAAAGCTTATACTCTTCTTCAAATGTAAAACTTTTAAATTTTGTAAAGTTGATTAGTTATTGTGAATGAGCGTGCTACCGCCGTTACTGCGGC